>DWQZ01000001.1:7500-10122 GCA_018249935.1 Euschemon rafflesia rafflesia
CGGATGCGGTGCACCGACAGCGCGGCGCACAAATGCAACTACGAGCTTTTTAACCGCAACAATTTTAGTATACGCTATTGGAGCTGGAATTACCGCGGCTGCTGGCACCAGACTTGCCCTCCAATTGTTCCTCGTTAAAATATTTAAAGTGTACTCATTCCGATTACGAGGCCTCGTAAGAGTCCCGTATCGTTATTTTTCGTCACTACCTCCCCGTGCCGGGAGTGGGTAATTTGCGCGCCTGCTGCCTTCCTTGGATGTGGTAGCCGTTTCTCAGGCTCCCTCTCCGGAATCGAACCCTGATTCCCCGTTACCCGTGACAACCATGGTAGTCGCAGAAACTACCATCGAAAGTTGATAAGGCAGACATTTGAAAGATGCGTCGCCGGTACTGGACCATGCGATCGGCAAAAGTTATCCAGATTCATCAAACTTAACGACTTCGGACGCGAGGCCCTCCGCCGATTGGTTTTGATCTAATAAAAGCACTCATCCCATCACTGGTCAGAGTTCTGATTGCATGTATTAGCTCTAGAATTACCACAGTTATCCAAGTAACTGAGTAAGATCTAAGGAACCAAAACTGATATATTGAGCCATTCGCGGTATCGCCTTAATACGGCTTGCACTGAGACATGCATGGCTTAATCTTTGAGACAAGCATATAACTACTGGCAGGATCAACCAGGGAGCTGACAGTCACTCGCAGACGAATGTAGTCGCTCGGACGAGAACACGTCATCGACATCCACGCGTACGCGGACATCGAATGATGTTTTTAAACTCGCCGTACAATTATGTATTACCATCTGTACGCTTATGGGTTTTCAGTGCCTGCGACCGCGACGCGGTATATCTCAACTGCATTCGCGACGCTTCACCGAGAGAGTACGCGCGTTTTAATAGCGAACTCCGTTATGATCGTTCATCGAGACATTTCACTTTTGTTAATATCGTTTAACACATACGCAAAACATTACATCGTTTCAGCCCGGTGTTTGAGAGATGTCGTCCGCGGCGAGCAAAGGGTGCCGATTATGGTGCGCCAAAATATATCGTCGACTAGCGACGTGCATTGTCACAGTTTTGTAGGACCGCTAAAAGTAAACACATACGAGTAAAAAAAATCGGATATGTCGATCCACACGGTTGAACAATAATATAATATTAAAAATAGATACCACCAACTACTCCACATGTCCGCCCGCTTCTTGATACACGGTTAGGACCACAGGTCGTCGTCGTCGTCGTCGTCGTCGTCGTCCAGTCAGTTGGGAATCGGCGTCCGTCGCTCTATACACGATTGAAGAGTTAGTCAGTGCATCGTAGAGATTTTCCGTAGATACTCTATTGAACGCAACAAAACTTGAACCCCCTTCCCGGTGTACGGAGAGAAAAACAGACTCGAATGAACTAACTTAGTACAACACTTCTTCACACTTCACAACTTCACACATCAACCTCGCCGCCTCATAAATCTGAAAATCCACACAACATAAGATTTTTCACGTTCACATATTTCGTCGGTCTCACCTTGTCGCCCTCCCATGTATATGCGAATCTCCTCTTATGACCTGACGCTAAGGTGTCGATTGTTAAAAATATTTTATTTTGCAGCTTTTATCGTTTACAAAGTATAAAGGGGAGCCCATTTAGACAATTAATAATGTTTATAATCTTTATTAATAATTAGTATTAACAATATTACAAATAATAGCGCGCCAGTCAATACGCGAACTCCCGGCGGCGTGCGGAGGGAGTTCGCGCATTGAAACAAACGGTTGCGGTTCGGTGGAGGGTCAACGCGGAGCGTGGAGCGTGGAGCGCGGAGGCGTGTTCGATTAGCGTCACACATACATACACGTTCAGATTAGGCATGGGAAAATGATAGCGTTACGGGCCGCCGGCGGGAGGGGTGAGTTCGCGCATTGGACGGACGGACGGACGGACGGACGGACGGACGGATCGGGCGAATCGGTAGTCTGCTGTCAAAGTCGGGACTCGGCACACGGCACACCGGCGTAGTCAGAAACGGCGTCATACAATGACATAATGGTTGTAGAGCGAAAGCAATTCTGTCTGTGTGAGTTCGCGTAATGATTTTATGAACTTATAAAAAAATAATAATAATAACAATGGTATCTGTTACTCCCCAAATGACACCATGTTATCTCATCTAATCTAATCAAACTGGACGGTAGAGTTTAAATGACCGAAATACACACGTGTGTATGAATATCCATTTTGTATGCATGAGTTCGCGTATTGAATGGAGGAGTTCGTGTAATGATTTCTTAAAAGTTTGTACAATAATGATAATAATGTCAACTGCTATCGCAAACACTCTCTGAATCAAGTTATATTGTCTTATTGCCTAATCCAATCTGACCTAGGTAGACCGAAAACTTTATCTTACACGAAATCCAAATGACACCGAGTGAACGTACGTGTCTCTCATCTCTGCATACGAGCAATCTGTTGTTATGAACTTTTAAAATAAAATAATCAAAACAATTGTATCTGTTACTCCCGAAATCAAATTCTATTATCTCATCTAATCTAATCAAAGTGGACAGTAGAGTTTAAATGACCGATATACACGTGTGCGTAGAGGAAATTCTA